>CM040439.1:63788509-63806009 GCA_022702705.1 Papilionanthe hookeriana x Papilionanthe teres | reverse complement strand
GGAGCCGGGCTGGCAGGCTGCAAATAACAGTCGGACGACAACGACGCCGTGAGCAGCTCGGCACGAACCAACAGAGAAACGAATCGAGCCGGCAGGCGAGTTCGAGACGATCGAACCTACAGGACGATGCACGCCGCGAGCAACATAAGCAGCTCAAGACGAACCAGCAGGACGAAACGAAGCGAACTCTTCCACCGAAGACGATGAAGACGCGCCGCAAGCCAGTCGACGACGAAGACGACGACGACCGACGCTAGGGTTTGCCATTAGGCGAAACCCTAGCAGAGCGACGAAGACGATGCATTGACCCTATCTATCTATCTATTTATATATCTATATATATAGATAGATAGATATATATACATACTTATATAGGTATATGTACACACACACACACACACACACACACACACACACACACACACACACATATATATAAATATTGAATATGTATTTTTATTTATTAAATCTATTAATTAAAATGAATAATTCCTAACTCACCTTAACCCCACTCTGGAGGAACCCACAACTTGGGCACGTGTTCTTTCTTTTCCCTCTGCTAATGCTGGATTCAACTTTGCCTCTTTATTCCTCTTTGCACAGAGTTGTATGAACCTGAAAGCCACTCAAATCCTTCTTTTCTTCTCCTTCATGCTTGGCAAGACTCTAGCACAATACTTATGGTCGCCTTTCTTTGGCTAGGCTTCGACAACCTCCTTTCTGCACGTGCTGCCTAGTTTCATCTTTGCACAGACATTGAATCTTAGGTATGAGAAGTATGCGACTCCTCTCCTTCACAAAACTTCATCTTCTTCTTCTTGCACGCACCATAGTGTCACGGATCCCTTCTCTCTTCTTTGATGAGACATGGAACCAAGCACGACAACACACTACCCTATTCCCTTTTTCCTTTGAATTTGGGCTTTATGGATTCTCCTCCTTTTTCTATTTCTCCTCCTCCTCTTCCGTTGTCCCTCATCTCTTGCTCTTTCTTGCATGCTCGTTTTTCTGTAGGCCATGAATGAAAGGACCGAGAGAAGGCTCCCTTGACTTCACATAAATGAGTCGTCTCGACGGTTAATTCGATTCGACACATCTAAAGGTATATAGTTAATTGCTTATTATTACTACTTTTATTATTTTTATTTATTAAAATTTTAGTTATTACAGTAAGTAATGTGACTTTAAGTCCAAAATGACATGTAACCTGGAGTTGAGATTGTAAATAATACTCAACGAAAATTAATGTTTATAGATTCATAAAATCGACCTCAATATTTGCAATAAAGATGATGATTTTGTATTACTTCTATATAGTTTTATAGTAGCTATATAAGTATTGTTGATCATTAACTTTTATTTTTTATTATTTGTTCTTTGAACTTTTAAGTGTCTTTTAAAAAGATTTAATATATTGATATTGATTTAATCAACTTTCATGAAGGTCTGCAATCTTTGAGTGGCACTACAAATTGATTATTATTTTGCCCAAATTTTGAAAGTATGCTTCATATTATGATTATGCTCTTTTTCATACTTCAATTGCTAAGTTGTTTCTCAGTGAGTCTTCTTTTTGGAATATAAAGTATTTTACAGTAATAGTCATGCCAAGTGAATCTATGTCAGATTTCTGTAATTTATCTAGAATAAACTAAGACAAAGTTTATTCATATTTTTCTCCCGGTCTGAGGCTGAAACAACCATTTGTTCTCAATTTAGTTTTCATTTATTAGAAAGTTTGAATAGAAGCCATGTCCTCAAGAATTAGTTGGGGAGAGGATTTATTTTGTGAGATGAAGACATGTTTTTCTAAAGCTCTCCCATTTTAAAAATTATGTTAATTTAAAAAATTAACGCTATCTCTAGTCATTAATATTATTTTGTAAATAGAAAAAAATAAGAATATTAAATTTTTTTTTGCTTATTTTTAATGTTTGTGCTTGGTATAATGCTGTCTTTTGATTAACAAGTCTGAGTAGAAAATTGTATATGCTAGATCGCTTCGTTAGCATTTTATCTGATTGTGAATTTCAGGGAAGCGCAGTTACTTGTTGTGTTTTAACAAAGTACAAGGAAAAAAAAAAAATCTGGACTAAGATAGCGTAGTTTTATGCATGTTACTTCATGGAAAGCAGAATTATCATGAACATTCCATTTAGACTTGAGTGCCATTTCTTTGGTGGTGTCCTTGTGCTTGCATTCAATAGTCTGTGGTGACTGCAAACCTTTTAGTCCCTCCTCGTTATATTTTATGGCACTTCAAAATGATTAATGTTTTGCTCAAATTTTGAAAGTACGCTTCATATTTTGATTATACTCTTTTTGATACTTCAAATTGCTAATTTGTTTCTCAATGTCTTCTTGTTGGACAGAATGTATTTTAGAGTAATAGTCATACACAGTGAATCTATTTCAAATTTCTGTTATCTATTTAGAATAAATTATGAAAATGATACTATCGTTTATTTATCTTTTTCTCCCGGTCTTTTGTTGAAACCACCATTTGTTTTCAATCTACTTTTCATTTATCGATCTGACATCAAAAACCTGTTTTGTAAAAGAAAGCCCTGTTTGTTCTGCAGACATATCAAAACCCTGCCATTAGCATCCCTCAAGGTCTGAATATTTCTGATGAAATGCTGGATGTTAACTCGGTTACGAGGCAACTAGTTGATCAGATTTCTCTTGCAAAGGCTTTCCTGGTTATCGCTAAAGAAAGCAACAACCTTCAGTTCGCTAGGGAGCTAAGCACCCAGATACAGAACTCCCAGGCTCTCCTCTCTACTGCTGCAACACGGGGATCTCCCTTAACTACTGAAGAGTCTGAGAGTACCATTCACAACATGGCTGTTTTGCTTTACCAAGCACAGCAGCTTCGTTATGATACTGCAACTTCGCTTCTGAAGATGAAAGGTCAAGTCCAATCTCTTGAAGATAAATCTAGAGCAGAAGCTGAAAGGAGTATGAAGTTCGGGCAGATAGCTGCTGAGGAGCTCCCAAAAGCTCTGTATTGCTTTGGAATCAGACTAATCATGGATTGGTTCAAATGGCCAAGCCCAGACAGAAGAATCACATATGCACCACATTATTTGGACAAACTCCGGGACAACAACCTGCAGCATTTCTGTATCTTTTCGGATAACATCCTGGCAACATCAGTTGTAATCAACTCGACCACCACAAATTCCAAGCGTTCTGACCAGCTTGTCTTCCATCTAGTCACCGATGATGTGAACTACATACCAATGAGGGCCTGGTTCTCCATGAACAGCTTTGGAGGAGCTACCATAGAGATCCAGAAAGTAGAGGATTTTAGCTGGCTTAATGCTTCATATGTGCCGGTCTTGAAGCAGCTCCAAGATGCTAAGATGCAGAATTTTTACTTTTCTGGTAACAAGGACAGCAAAACTCCCATCAAATTCAGGAATCCAAAGTATTTATCAATGCTCAATCACCTAAGGTTTTACATACCAGAGCTCTACCCTGCATTACACAAGATAGTATTTCTTGATGATGATGTCATTGTTCAGAAGGATCTGTCTGAACTGTTTTCAATTGACCTGAGTGGAAATGTTATGGGAGCTGTTGAAACTTGCATGGAGACATTCCACAGGTTCCACAAGTACTTGAACTTCTCGCACCCATTGATCCATGCACATTTTGACCCTGATGCTTGTGGATGGGCCTTTGGAATGAATGTGATTGATCTTATGGAGTGGCGAAGGAGAAATGTGACAGGGATCTACCATTACTGGCAGGAAAGAAATGCCGATCACACATTATGGAAGCTAGGGACTTTGCCGCCGGGGTTACTGTCATTTTATGGACTAGTCCATAGCTTGGATCCAAAGTGGCATGTCCTTGGTTTAGGATATACAAACGTAGATCCGTCTTTGATTACTGAGGGTGCAGTTCTGCACTACAATGGAAACATGAAGCCTTGGTTGAAGATTGGAATGGAGAAATATAAGGGGCTCTGGGAAATGTATGTTGACTATTCTCACCCTTTGCTGCAGCATTGTTTTGTGCATTGATAGGTTAATTGTTCTTCTGTGTAGTTGTTGGAGCAGAAGCAGCGTAAGTTGATCATTCTTTCTTTCTAATTATTGAGAAGACTTTTCTTCCAAAATTTTGCCTTCCCCTTTGCTGGGTCAATTGTTTTGTATCGCTAATTTATATTGGTGAGTTTTATAAACTTAGAAGACTCGCCACCAAGTTCTGCATATCAATATCAGATTTCTTGCTATCCTGTCATGTGGTATAAACGAGAAAACGAGGCTGTTTGATTAGCTCTATATTTTCTTCTGAGCTTTCATCTAGCATGTTAGTATTTATTCCTCAGCCCTGCTTAATTTGACAGTATTTTGTTGTAAATTGTTATGGGCACCTCATCTTATAGCATGTTTTAGTTTATTTTGGCATATTTATCATTTTCTTTCTTCTTGTTCCCAAGAAAAATTTTGTTTTAGTATCAAACAATTCATCTTGCGCTACCATCCAACATAGAGCTACACAGAATGACCATTGGGAGAGTATGACCGAAAAGAAATACAATTAGTGTAGAAGATTCGCATGGACAGAACCGAACGAAGCCGAGAGTTTCCATAGTTGCATTCATCCTTTCCACAGAATTAAACATCTTCCAAGAATCACATTTTAAGTCCAACTCATTAATGTTTTGTTTCTTCAAAAACCTTGCCGCAGAGTGCAGGAGCAAGGACAGAATTAAGGCCACCAGATATTCACTTCGATGACGGCGTTTTGAGTTCCAGCGCCATCTGAAACTATTGATAACATTGTTAAGTGAGGATTACTAAGCATGTATTAAATTGTTCATTCAGGTTCTAGGGTTTGTTTTTGGGCACCTTATTTGGTGTGGTAGCGTTTTGAAAACTCACCAAGCATGTTTGGCAAAACTGCGTTTTGACAGCTTATGCGTTTTCAAAACGCTACCTATCTAGGTGCGGTGACAGCTTTCTGACTGCGATTCGGCTTTTCCAAAAAAATTAAAATTGTAATAGCCATTGCACCTAACTTATCAACAGTTTATTTTTAATCAGCTTATCAACATATTATTCAATAAGTTGCAGCTGCTCTAAACAAACCCTCAGTGATAAAATAGTAATAGACATTTCAATATCGAAGGCAAAGTTCCTCTGGACCTTGAAATAATTTGAGGGCATTTTTCTCACCCGTCACCTCTGAAGTTCTTGCCGTCTGGTCTGACAGCTTAAATGTTTTTTAGATGCGCATCATTCCATGTAGAAATTCGATGCCATTTCTGTCTCCACGCCTGAATGAACCATACTTTCCTCTGCTACGATCTAGCCCAAAAATAAAACGGAGCACTGCTAAAGCTAGTAATTTATAGTAATATTGATGCGTTATATTAATATTATTTTGCTATTTATAATAGTAGAAAAGATTATCATCTTAATTTAATATGAGCATTTTTTACACAGATGAAATAAGCTATGAGCTACTGATAGTAACCTAATTTTATATTCATTGAGGTGTCTTAGTGACATTAGAATTGAATAATTTTAAAAATATAATTAATTATTAAAAAAATGCAATATAAAATTATAATCTTGAGATAATAAAAGGCACGACCAATCTCCGAATTTACCGAAGAGCATAATTTCACCTCAGCTAAAGTTAGTGCATCAAATGGAGTAAAAACATTAAAAATATATTTTTGGCTTTATTTTCTAAAAATTATTCAAACTTACTTGAAGATATGGGCGGAGGTATGGTTGGGTCCAAGCTGCCCCTCATCCGTCCCAATAAATTAAATTTTCATAATCGTGTAGGCTGCATTTTATCTTGATTGTGAAATTATTTGTTAATATTAGACCTTAATAAATTAAAATAATATATTTGAAATATGAAACTTTTATCTTACAATTGAAACTATCAAAAATAATTCTCTTACATTCAAGCCACCGTGAACCTTATCAGAGTTATATATGTTTCTAATTTCAATGGACGGTAATAATTTGTAATTTTCTTATGTAGGACTAAAGCTCACAGAAACAATAGCCGCTTTAAGGACATACCAACCAATTTCCTATGTATTTACTTGCATATCTAACTACTGAAAAATATTTACATACGGAGTACATATGCAGTTTTGCTTGCATGCTCCGGTTATTCTGAGAGTTTTGGGAGGTTATATGGGTGTTGTTGGGGTCAATACACCCAATAACCTCACAATAACCTCCCAAATATGAGCACTAAATTGCGAAAGATATTGGTAGATGTATTGATATGTTATTGAGGGTTTATTGAGAGGTTATTGGAGTTAATACCCCCAATAACCTCTCAATAACCCCCAATAATTGAGTTATTGGGAGGTTATTCGATGTAGCATGTATGCAGAACTGCGTGTGTACTCAGTACGAAAATAGCGCTCTAACTAGGAAGCTCTATTTTTTTATACTAGGTAAAGTATAAAGCCCTGCGTTACTTTAACCCCTTATTTGTTAACGAAGACAAAGGGAAAATCTAGATGCGCTCCTCTTTCGTGCTCTAGCGATTTCCGGGTTCCACTTCTATGCTTCGCCTTCTCTTACTTTATTTGCTCGGTTTTTCTTGTGATTTCTTTGTTCTGGTTTGTGATCTTTGGTTTTGGTTTAGGCATTTGGCTGCTCTGCCTTAAAATTGTGCGGAGCGATAGTGGAGGTCCATCTTCGACTAAAGGTATTTTTGATAAATTGTATCATAGACTCCTTCAAGAAAGTTGTGGCTTGTGGTTTTTGGAACTTAAAACTTCCTCCTTTGAAGGGATGCCAGCCATATTTATCTGTTTGAGATAGCTTTATGTCTTTTTTGCTTTTCAGACCGTCATCACAGTTATGTTTGGAAAACTATTTTCTCGCTACTTTTTAGAACTTTGTCTTTTAAGAGGCTGTTTTTTTTTAACTTAATATTTAAAGTGTAGTGACTGTCAGAAAGCTGCCGATTTTTTGAAAATAAAATAAATTTGTAATAGCTATATCAACTTTTTGAAAAATAATTTTTTTCTGCGGCAACTTCATAACTGCTTCTTCAAAAAACTGCAGCTGCCCCAAATAAACCCTTAGCTAAGGATGTCACATAGTGCTAGCAGATTTTTTTTATATAATTTACTCTAGTTGGTAAGTTTATTTTAAACAACCTTCTATCGGTCCTACGAGGAAATTCTTTTTTAATCTCAAACTTTATGGTATTTTCTTTTGGATTGCTTGATGCTTGGCACAGTTTTATTAAAAATGATAATGACAGGGATTATAGTAGATATTTTACGCATCTTTGTTATTATATTTTTATCTGCCAGATGTGATTACTTAAATTGACTCCTTTTTCTTATATTAATGTAGAATCACTTGTTGTGCCTGAATGTGTTTCTTATCTAAACCATAGGTTGCATCTTGTTAGCCATCAAGTTTTGCATATTGTGACTCTTCATACTAATTAAGTAACCGCATCTCATTCGAGACCTACAGTTGCAAGGGTTCTGATGGAGGTGGATACTTAAAAAAAAATTTCTTCGGAAATTTGTTTTGGTTCTGAAAAACACGATACTGTTTAAAAAGTACAATATGAGTATTTCTTCATTTTGTTTTCACTGCAAGATGCATGGTCATACTAATGATGATTGTTTTTTTTACATCCTTATTTAAAACATTAATCTGGTAAACTTTATAATCCTATTCCTAATCATCCTCTTGGAATATCTATTTCTTGTTATGTTCGGAGCAAAATGCTGAGAATGATGGTAAGATCCATTTGAGAAATAATGATGTTAACAATTATGATTTTGAGAATGAAGGTATCATTTTAGGTGCTAACATGAGGTTGATCCCATCAATTTGTCTAATGAAGAGACTTATTTGGCTAAGCAATTCCACCATCGCATCAGATGCTGATACTTTCCTATCTTTTAACTTTTCTCAGCTTCATAAAGGTGAAAATATTATTAATTTCACTTATGTTAATTATGTGGAAACTAATCAATCTAATAACGTTTGTTTACTTATTCAACCTCCTTCTGTACCTTTCGTTAATACTTGCACTAATTCCTCAAGTAATGCCAAGGTTTTGTCTCAATCTATTAATATTAATTCCTTTTAAAAGGAAAAAGGTGAAGTGTTACTTCAGATCCTTCTTATATTTAAATTACTATGCCTTTTGGTGATTTACCTTCACAACAAAATTTTTCTTTTAATGATACCGAGGAAGGCTTCAAACAGGTTAAAAGGAGAAGAGTGAGAGGGCTAAACAGAATACTAGAGTCACGCCTCATACCTCTTAGTCTCATAACGCTAACATTTCTTTTAAGTTTTATTTTTTCTTTAATGTATTGGATGTTAGAGGATTTAATTCCTCCATTGTTCATTATAGAATTAAAAACCTTTGTAGTCTTCATAAAAGTTCATTTCTCATTATAGTGGAACCTATTGTTAACGCTAACAAATTTAATATTATTATTAAATCTTTACGTTTTTACTTAGTCAAAGCTAATTTATTCAACAAGATTTGCATTTGTTGAAAACAGAAGCTTAAAGTTAATATTATTAAGGATCATTTTCAATTACTTCATGTTAATTTGTCTATTTAATGTGTTATGCTTACCATTGTTGCATTTTTGCTAGCTATTCCAGAACTACTAGGCGTCAAATTTGGGTCTGCTTAAGCAGATTTTATCAGGCATTGATGGACCATGATTTGTTTGGGGAGATTTTAACATTATATATGTTTTTTCTGAACGTTTAAGTGGTGCTCCTCTTGATGGGAGTGCTATGGATGAATTCAATGACACTACTTTAGATTGTAGTATTACTGATATTATTGTTATGGTATTCTTTTTATTGTAGTAATAATAAGTTATATCAAAGTTTTGATAGATTCCTTTTCAACTCTAAATTCATTTCTACTTATGCTGGCACATGTATTGAACATCTTAGTTGAACCTGATATGAGTAAAATCTGTGATGAATTCTTAACATGTTATCTTTGCTTTTGCACATTTTTATACTAATATTAGATTTGAGGAATGTATTTTTATCTTATTTGTACACGTGATAAGGTAGATGAGGATTTTAGTGAAAAAAGATGAATTTCAACAATGAAGGGTTGATTTGGGCTTAACACACCTACTACAGCTTTACGGCCAACCACATCAGAGCAATGCATTCGCACCCTAAATAGCGCGCACTCGCGCTGGGTTAAAGGACCGACACCTGAATCATGACATGCTCGAACCCATAGTTTCCAGATTCAGGCACCCGCTCCCGCATTACACCCACCCCAGCCCAGTTTCAGCTCACTCGCACCGTCTCCGCTGCGCACCCATGCTAGACTCATTGAACCAATTTAGGATGATTTTTCTTACCTTTGTCGAGCTTTGCCTATATATATATATATATATATATATATATATATATATATATATATATATATATATATATATATATATATATATATATATATATATGGGGGAGATGGTATATATGGGGGAGATGGAGATTTTTGTGGAGCTGCAGTTTCAAGCGATTTTGATTTTCCTTCTCTTCTTCTTCTAATTCTGATCTATTTTGGTTAGTAATTTAACCTGTTCTTGATTCTGAATCCTTCCATCTTCTCTTCTCTTTGGTTTTCTGATTTGTGGTGTTTCCCGGGTGCTGAATTTTCAAATTCTGGGTGAGATTCTGGTTCTTGATTGTTCTGGTGGGTTTGTGGTTAAAGTTCTGCTTTAACTGTTTCTCTGATTTCTTGATTGTTCTATGGCTATTCCCCCTTCTAAAGCTTCTTTTCTTGAAGTTGTTGGAAATGGGTTGGGGAGTCAGCATGACAAACTTATTTTTCCACAAATTTATCATGATTCTGCCGCTGGAAAGGCCGACCGCCCTTTTATTAAACAAGTGGTCAAGAAGGGTGGTAAACCTGCCCTCATATTCTTTGATAATGAGCTTTCTTCTTTAGTTGATCTCCACAAATTCACCTTGATTGGTAAGTTCAAATATGGCCATCCTAAAATGGATCTTATTAGAAAATGTTTTGAAGATTTCAAATTGATGGGAAATTGGAAAGTAGGTCTATTTGATGGTAGACACATAATGATCCATTTATCTAAAGAAGAGGATTATGCCAATTTATTCTCAAAGAAAGTTAAGGTAATAGAGGGAAAATATATGAAGATCTTGAAATGGTCTTCATATTTTGATCCAAATCAAGAAGTACCTATTGTTCCAATTTCGTATAGATTACCTAATCTGAAATTACACTTCTTCAATCACCAAGTCATTTATGCCATTAGGACTGCAATTGGGAGACCTCTGAAATTGGATATGTCTACCTTCAACTTGTCAAGGCCATCCATGGCTAGAATTCTAGTTGAAAGGGACATTACACTTCCTGATATTGATGAGATTTGGCTAGACTCACCACATAATGGTTATTAACAACCTATTGTCATGGAACAAAGACCTGTGTATTGTCACCATTGCAAAATGTTTGGGCATTACAAGGAGCTTTGTTATAGACTTCAACAAAATATGAAGCCTATCAAAGGTAAAATTGATAACTCAAACAGTATTGCTGTGAATGAAAATTTGACTTCTAAAGTTCAAAATACTATTGATACTGGAGTTAATGATCAAGTTAATATTATTTCTGATGTCAACAATGCTATGGAGAATTCTGTCCAACAAAGGTCTAATGTCCAGAAAGGTATTTCTACTATAATTAATGTGCTGGATTCTGAAGTTTTGCATTTTGTTGAAATTTCTGGGGATGATAATAATATAAGTAACCCTGATGTTATAGTGACTAATGTTGTGATTAGTCCTGTTCTAGAAGCCCAGAAAGAAAATTTTGTTGTCTTTACTGGTAGGGATTCTATAGTCATATCTGCTGTGGTATCTCCTGCTCCTGATCATAATTCATTTATCTCTGAATTTGAAAGGATTCGGGGTGATCAAAAAATTTCTAGTAGACTGTTATCTTCAATTGAAGCTAATAAGGTATCTGATTTAGAGCATGATTCCAATATGGGGATGATTCAATCTCAGAACTTGATTAATAATCCTTCTGTCCAAACTGAGAAGGCTGTCATTACACATATGGCTGAGGGACCTTTACATCAGGAAATCAATTATCCTATATTTCAGTATAATGTTCAGGATGGTACTGAAGTATTCACTAGCACAACTACTGTAACTAAAGAATTGCAAAATGACTGGGTAGTTCAGAAAAGCAAAAGGAAAAAATCTTTGGAATTAAAGCATCATTTTGAAGCAAACATTATCCCTTCAAGTGCTTCTACTTCTTCCTTCTCTAGGCTAACAAGAGGGGGAAGGTTTGTTATTAATGATTAAATTTCTTTGTTGGAATATTAGGGAAGAGGCAAATCCTGGCTCCCTTAATAGACTATTAAGTTTAAACAGGATACATAAATTTTTGGTAGTGGTTCTACTTGAACCTTTGGTAAAATCTAACTTTGACAGATTCGCCAAAAAATTTTAGGGTTACAACTTTACTTTTAACTCTTCTAACAAGATTTGGCTAATATGTAGAAAAGAGTTAAAGGTAGATATTATTCTGGATCATTCTTAATTTCTGCATTTTCACTTTGAACTTGATCAATTCAGTGGTTTTGCTTCTTTTGTTTATGCTGCTTCTTCTATCAATGATAAAAAGGAACTATGGAATCAATTGCATATTATTGGTCAGAATATCGATAAAGGATGGATTGTTGGGGGTGACTTTAATTCTATTGCTCATCCTAGTGAAAAAAAGGGTGGTAGGAATCCTAAGTTGCAGGATTTGATTACTTTCTCCAATTAGATTAAAGATGCTAATCTCTTTGATCTTGCCTTTGTGGGGTCTCCTTTCACATGGAAGAGAGGATCTATTTATGAAAGGCTTGATAGACTTCTTGTTAATAAAGAATGGTTGGAAATGTTTCCTATATCTAAGATTCAGCACCTAACAAGACTAGGTTCTGATCATATCCCATTGTTATCTATTTTTTCTGTTATTCCTGTTGTTAAACAAAATTCTTTCAAATATTTGAATGTTTGGTCTACTCATCCTACATGTCACAAAGTAATTGAGAACAATTGGGTCTGTCCTCAGGCATTTTTTAGATTCTAATCCTATGGTCCAATTATGGCAATCTCAAAAGGTACTGGCTAAAGCTTTATCTGATTGGAACTAGAATGTTTTTGGCAATCTGACAGGTAACATTATCAAGGCTGAAAAACATGTTGAAGTCATGGAAAAGGAGACGGAGGAGGGTAGATGTACTGAATCTAAACTATTTGATGTTAATGAAAAGTTAAATATTGCTATTGCTAATGAGGAACTCTTTCTATTGCAAAAGGCTTCTACTAATCATTTTCTCTATGGTGATAGGAATTCCAAATATTTTCATGCTGTAATCAAATATAGGAGATCATTGAATACCATTTTTAAAATCAAATCTGATCAAAAGGGTTGGTTATATGATTACCACGATATTGCTGATGATGCTATTGTGTATTTTTAGAAACTGTTTTCTTTCAAGCCTACTAATTCCAGTTTGTTCTCTCCTGATTTATTAAAAGATGGTTTATTCAGAGGTAATAGTCGTACTTTAATTCAGAAACCTGTTGAGAAGGAGATTCTAAGGGCTATAAATGCCATGGATGGTAATAAAACAGCTGGTCCTGACGGGTTTACATCATATTTCTATAAAAAGCATTGGAATATATTCAAAGCCAAGTTAATTCCTGCTGTTCAAGCATTTTTTTAAGGAGTGGATCTTCCTAAGTATTTTGCTGCATCTTCCATTATACTTATTCCTAAAGACAAAATTAAAACTGGATGGCATGATTTCAGACCCATTTGTATCACTTCCATCTTTTCTAAAATTATCAGTAAGGTTAATGTGGAAAGATTACAACCTTACCTAGGTGATCTGATTACTGATAATCAGTCTGCTTATATTAAAGGTAGATGTATCTCTGATAATGTGCTTCTTGCATAGGAATTACTTACTGATATTGATAAACCTTGTAGAGGATCTAATTTAATTTTCAAATTAGATCTCTCCAAAGCTTTTGATTCCATAAGTTGGGCTTTTGTCTTGGAGGTTTTAGTTGCTAGAGGGTTTGGTGCTGATTTTTGTAATCTTATTTCCAGATGGCTTCAAAACAACTATTATAGTCTCTTGATTAATGGAAGGTGTCAAGGGTTCTTTCAAGCTGGGTATTAAACAAGGAGATCCTTCATCTCCTTATATCTTCATCTTGGTCTTTGACTATTTATCTAGAATGTTGAATCAATTACAGCTCAGCCATCCTCATATCCAATTTCAACATAGATCTAATTTATTGGTTAGTCATCTTGCTTATGCAGATGATGTTATTGTTTTCTGTAATGGCAGCAAAAACTCCATTAAATGCATTATGAAAACTTTAGCTTGTTTTGAAGAGGTTTCTCGAATGGCTTTTAATAAATCCAAATGCCAATTTCTTCTTAGCTCTTTAATGAATATACATATAAGGAATTGGATTTCTGACTTTAGTGGATTTAAAGAAGCTTGTTATCCACTTAAATATCTAGGATTTCCATTGATTAAAGGCAGAAGAAGGCTTTCCCATTATGATGATGTTGTTTCTAAAATTTCTTCACAAATCCAATGTTAGTTTAATTCTTTTCTATCCAATGGAGGTAGAATCACTCGAATCACTCTACTTAAAAGTGTATTAACTTCTTTTCCTCTGTACACTTTCCAGATGATTAAAATGAAGAAAAGTACTCAAAAGTTACTTTCCATTATGTTCAATAAGCTTTTATGGGAATGCCAACACAAACAAATACATTGGGATAGCTGGGACAAGTTATGCCCATGTCATGTGGAGAATTGGGTTTTAAGAGTTTTCATCATTTAAGTTTTTCTTATTACTGTAAACAGTAGGTGAAATTTAGATCCAAAAATTCACTATGGGCTAAATTTATGCGTGGAAACTATTGTTATAACTCTCATCCTACTCCAGGCTAAACTAGGAGATTCAAAAACCTGGAAGGAGCTGTTGAAGATCAGGGAGTTTGCTAAACAACTTTTTGTTTGGGATGTTGGTGAAGGTCAAATTGATTTGTGGAAGGATACTTGGTTGTTTAATGAGTCCCTGTTAACTAAATATAACCATTTCTCAACAATTAAAAAGTTTATGATGGCTGGATTAATGGAACCTGGAATGCAATCTTACTTAAAATTATTGTTAACAAGGAGACCTTGGGGAGAATTTTAACTGTTCCTATTCAAAATGATAGGAAGGACAGATTAATTACTAAGGTTCCTGCTTATCAAAGTCTATCTAATTTCATTTTTCTTTCTAATGGCGCTTGGACTGATAATGACTGGGGTAAGTCTATATGGAATAAGTACCTATCACCTTCCATGTCATTTTTCTGTTGGAAACTGTTTAGAAAACTCTTACCAACTGATGATATATTGAAGTTAAAAGGTATTAGAGGTCCCTCTAGATGTGTATTTTGCCATTCTAATGAAGAATCTATCTTTCATCTTTTCTTGAATTGCCCAGCAATCCAGGTAATCTGGAATTCTGTTCTTAACAGCAGTTGCACAAAATCTAAATTGTATTTATGGAATTCTCTTAAATCTTGTTGGCTGGATTGGAAATGAGCTGAAGACTTTTATATCCCTTTAGTAATTTTCTGGTTTACCTGGTTTTCCAAAAATGTGGTGTTATTTCAAAATAAGGTTTTCTCTCCTCAATTGGTGATTAATAACTGTTTGACATATCTGTTTAAGATAAGAAAGCACTTCAATATAAAGCAGCATCATGTGGTAGCCAAACCATTGTAGATTCATTGGATACCTCCTTTATTTCCATGGATTAAGATTAATGTTGATGGAAGTTACAAATATGATACAGCTGGTATTGGTATTCTTGGGAGAAATCATAATGGCAAATGTTTATGGATATTAGCAGCTCCAATTATTGCCAACGATGCTCTTTTAGTTGAAGTTATAGCTATTTATTGGAGACTGAAAGCTGCTATAATGAATAATCATCAATTTATTCATATTGAGACTGATTCTGCTACTTTGTTAAATATTCTACTGCATAAGGCTGCTGCTCCTTGGTACATCCAGATCTGGATGTACCAAATCACTCAAATTATTTCATCTCAGCATATTAGGTGGACTCATGTGTACAGAGAAGGAAATCAGCCAGCCAACTGGCTTGCCACTAGAGCTTCCTCCTCAAAATTGCTTTTATGCTGTCCTTATGATTATTATCATGATAGATCTTCTATTTTCTATACTTTTAGCATACTTTTACATGGGGATCTTTTTCCTATCCCTCATTTTAGATGTAATAGATTTTCCTAGTTCTAATAAAGATTACATTTCAGTGAAATATATCTATATATATATATATATATATATATATATATATATATATATATATCTATATATATATATATATATGCTCATAAGGATGAATTTAGAGAGAATTCGGTGGCTAGACGTTGTATGAGGAGAAGGTTTTTGGTGAGAGAGAGTTCTCCCCTAAGTTTTTGTCCTTTTCTTTGGATTGAAATCTCTAGGGGTTGTTTTTACATTTTCTCTTCCCTTTTGTTGTGTTTTCTTTAAGAGTTTTATACAATAGAGATATTTTCTACCTTGTTGGACAAAACAAGTCTTAATTGTAAATCTTACGACATTTTGTTTCTTGCAATGATGATTTGAATGACTTTTATGTCTATGATTTTTTCTACTATGCATGACCAAATTTTCTTTCTTTTCTCTATGATGTAGGGTTAGTAGATTTATTGTGGTTTTGCAAGATATTTTCCATCTAGCATTTTTTCTTGCTTTTATGGTTTTATGTTGTTGGTTAACGTTCTTGATTTTATTTACTCATAGTCTAGCTAATTAGGATGCTAAAATATTTTGTGATCTATAGCCTCTGTCTGTTGCGTACTGAAATGAATAGGTTCATCAATGAATCTTGAGAGGATAAACATATTCTAGTAGAATTATGCAAAATTGATAGGAGATCAGACGAATTCTAGGAATTACCTTGGGGTTAAGTAAAATTTAACTTTATGTGTTTTTAGTTCTTATTTTGACCTAGACATATGCATAAGAAGAAACATATTCTTGATTAACAACTATCCATAAAATAACATTAAGAACAATGAAGTAACTTCCATGATACCCGAATCATAGAGGCACAAGCTTCATCACTCTTAAAGAACACCAAGACTTTCTCTGCGTTCTGTTTTTTGCTTTCTACGATTGCTTTTTGGTCCATTAGGTATTTTAGGATTTTAATACCCTGTAGTGATTACGCCGAGCTAGGTTCGCAGAGTTAATAAAATAGAGAGTTTTTGGTAAGATTAGTTATTAGTCTTATCTTCGCATGATTTATACATTAACTTTTAGTACTACTTGACACATATACTTATTTGATTGACTGACTTATATGTTTGTATGTTTTCGACCATCAACATCTTAAAGAAGTTGTTGGGGAAAGGTGTTGATAATCATTATGATTTTTAGAGAATTTTAGTTGATAAACTTAGAATTTTGGTTTGACACTTTTGTTTTCCTGTTTTTATTTTCATTAGTTTTATTATGCACTTGTAGTGCTATTTTGTGGTTTTTGTAGGTGATGAAAAATATAAAAAATTGGAAAAATTTTATAAAAATCAAAAAGATAAAAAGCCAAAAAAATGTTTTGTTTGTCAGTTTTCCTTTTTTTTCATGTGTTGTGTGCTTTGCATGTGTGTTTTTACTAACTCGTGTGGGTTGTCATGATTGTTTGTTTGTTTAGAGCCTGTAGAGTTTGTCGTAGGATGTTTTCAGTCATAGTGATGCATAAGGGAGCTGAGTCTATCCGCGCCCCTATTCACCATAAAATTGACCAGACCTTTAGACTCACATTCACTAACTGACACACCCATAGGATGACTAACCCACATAGCCCAACCATGAAACTACTTAGGGATTATTTAGGTTATGGAAATTCATATGAACAACAACTACCCCACCATAGAGGACAATACCTTTGAGTTGAGACCCGTCATTATCTAGTTGGTCCAAAATAGCTAGTTTGGGGACTACCCCTAAGTCCAACTCCACCTATTAACTTCCTTGAACTTTGTGCCAATTTTTTGTAAAACGACATTGACTCAGGTTGTTTCCTTTCATTTTGAGTGACAAAGTCAAGGTGTGGTTAAACTCCTTTGACCTAGGATCAATTACCACTTAGAATGGCTTGACTCAAAAGTTTCTGGCAAAATATTTCCCTCCATCAATGATTGTTAAACTTAGGAATGACTTCACCTCATTCACCCAAATAGCTAAAGTTCATATATGAGGCTTGAGTGAGATTCAAGAATTGGTTAGGAGGTGCTCACACCATGCCTTACCTGATTGACAAATTATTCAAACTGTTATGATGGATTTGTAGGTTTCGTGAGATCCATTATAAAT